>BSBM01000268.1:14602500-14650000 GCA_027924585.1 Larix kaempferi
GGAAATCTATTAGATACCTAAGTATCCTTGTGGGTGGAATTATCTCATTAGTTCAACAAATATTATTAAGTAAGATTGAAAGTAAACTAACCCCTGGCAGCGTAGTGATCCAGGCCATGGGGAAATCCAATGGACCTTTGCGCTCTACACATGAATCCTCTACCCATTTCTTATAGAAATTAGCTTATTCGAGCATCTATTAGGATTTAAATAGGAATTCACCGCCAATCAGACTATACCCGTGAAGTCTGTAAATGATTTAGATACATATTCTTTGTGTATTTGTATTGTTCGACGGTACTTGCATAAATTTCAAGAATTTAATTAGAAATTCACATACCTAGTAAATAAATCAAAAGTTCCTTACAACAATTCATCTATTCAAACACAGCATATACACCATAATCACTCTGTTTCTTCATAAAATATCTTACAAAGCTTTGAAATTCAATCACGGATCGATTCTCAGAAACATATGCCAAAAATTTGTTTCTGTTTTCTCCAGACAACCAATAGGTGTCGAGCCCTCCTCTTTGATCCTTTACAATTTCGAACATGCATGGTATTGATTTCTTCCGAAGAAGATGATTTCGGAGGGTAGATCTCCTCGATGAGGGGAGGAGATATCTCTAAGTCAGCATTGCTCATCTCGTATAAAGCTGCTCTATAATCTGGGAGATCAGGGCAGTGGTGTGAATAATGGCCATAAATGCCGCATATCGCACAAGGGTGGTTAGTGCAAAGCATTTTGTTGCGAGGTTGAGGAGGTGGCTCAAGTCTTATCACTGGAATTCCGGTGTTGTCATCCAACATATTCATGTGCTCTTGGAGTGCAGGTAATTGTGGACATTGATGAGTGGCATGGCCTATGTCGTCACACAACGAGCACTTAGGGGGAATGCGAATAGTTGGGGGGTTCTTGGCTACCTTGGGGGTTGCTGGGGGGGTGCGAGTTATGGATCCAATGTTATAAGTTTGTGGGCCTCTGCCCCCTTTGTTTCATAACGGAGGTGGGGCATTTCTAGATGTTGATGTTGTAGTCACTATTGGGGGTGGTCTGTATTGCAGATGAGTGACAAGAGGGGGTGGGTGGTTGGTAGTAGCGATAGGCTGTACCGGTTGTAAAATAACAGTCGGAGTCGGCGGGGGGCTCGGAGCAGGTAAGTACCATACAGGTAACCCTAATGTTAAACCAGGAAAGTTGAGTGTAGCCATACTAGCGAATTGACAACTTTGAAAAATGGGAACAAGAATGGGATAGTATGAATTGGCGTTGTTCCGATATGAGTAGGCACTGTGGGTGTTTGTGGTAGTGACGAGGGCTACTGTGTGGTGTGCGATAGGGTGCACAAATCGGATGTTTTTGTTATCGTTACAGGTGGTGGGATCGATGGAAATGTGGAATTCATAGGTGAATCGGTGTAGATTCCAGGACCAATGGACGAGACAAATGATGTTGGTGTAGTTTGAACGGTTTGTTCAATCATTGGTAGCACATTTTGAGGGGTTGCGGGGGCGTTAGGATCATAATATGTGAGTTGATCAATCTTGATAACGCGTCCTTCATGTGGGAACATCATGAGGCGGAACACAGATGAAGCGACGGCTTTCATTTTTTACATATAGCTACGTCCAAGAAGGAGGTTGTAGTCGAGCTGGGCATTGATCACTTCGATGTTGATGAGAACCAATTTGTCGCCTAGTTCTATGGGTACGTTCGCTAAGAGGCCTTGTGGTTGAGATGAGCACCCGTCGTAAGCTCATAATGTTGTGGTGGATGGTTGTAAAGTGGGGGAGCGAAGTTTCTGCCACACAAGAGTGGACATGACGCAGGTTGAAGCTTCTTCATCGATGATGCATCGATGCACAACAAGGTTTCGAATGTTTACGGATACTTGGAAGGCCAAATTTGATGGCAATCAAGGCTTGGCTTGGTCTAAGTCGAAAGCCATCATATGTGTATCATTAGGGTCTACTCCTCCAATGGTGGATAGTAGTAGTTTTCGTTGTGCAGGGCATGTTTTCAATACCTCTAAAGCAGACATAGAAGCGGGGGATTGTGCTAAATCTTCCACAACGTTATAATTGGATGTTGCGCTAGCATTAGGATTGTTGTTAATCCTTCGCAAAGGGATGCGAGGGATTTTAGGTCCTCCATCCAACGACATATTTGGTATGCGTAGTGGTTGATCTGATGGAAGGGAGGTGGATGCGTCAGTGGGAGTATTTTCTGGGGATGGGCCGTACTGATTCCTGCGAGTTTGGAGGTTGATGTCATTGGATGACATCATTAATAAATGGTGTGTGCTTGAATCCGTATGCTGATAATCAGTTGCGGCATAGGTGATTTGCTGCTGAGGTGAAGCAGATCCTTGTGGGGGATCCATTGGGCGAGCATTTATTACTCCCTGGTTTGGCAATGGGTTTTGCAATATCATGGGCTGCGGTTGATTAAGTGGAGCTAACTATCCAGCATGGCCCTGGCATTGGGCATCGTCAGCCCAAATCTTACGTGCTTTTTCTGAATGGGGGCAGTTGTGAGTGTAGTGGCCATAGACTCCACATATAGAACATGGATGGTTTGTTCTCAGGTTATTGTTTTTCGCTTGTTTGGGAGGACGATCAGGATTCTGGTTGGGAGGAGCAGCGTTGTTATTATTTGGAGGATTAGCTGGTGGTGGACCTTGATTATGTTGTTGGTTGTTTCTGCGGTTTCGTCCTCTTCCGCGGTTTTGTTGTCCGCCCTAGTTGCGTTGGTTGTTTTGGTGTTGGGGTTGATTGTGTTGTGTGTACATTTGCCCTTGAGTAGTTGGAGGATTTTGAGGTGCCATCGGTGCAGGAGCAGGTTGCGGTGGATAGTAAGCTGGTGGTGCTGGAGGATTTCTAGTTTCCTACTGGGGTTGTTGGTAACCCTGAGCTATTGGAAGTGGTGGGTTAGTTGGTATAGCCTGCTGGGGGTAATACATTGGTTGGGCCGGTAAGTGAATCAGGTTCTGGGTGGTCGGTTGGTTATAGTATGTAGGTGGTACATAGGTCGATGGCGTTTTCCCATAGCAATGTGGTGGACAAGAGGATCCATGAGTGTGATGAGTCTGATTCGTTGGAGCGTACGAAGTCGTTGCTCCAGAATTAGATGTAGCCCTAGAAAGGTCTGGGGTGTTGTTTGTAGTCATTATGGTAAAAGGTTTATTTTGTGCCGTGACTTGGCCGATAATACCATCAGCGGCATGTGATGCCCTCAGAGCGTCACCTCATGAAGAATCGCCTCATGGGGAATTTGGTATAATGGTGTAAAGATAGCCCGACTGGGCATAAATCGGGTCGAACTGCTGAGCTTTTAAGATAGCTTCTTCTTCTGACTGGGGTCGTTCGAAAGCTACATCTTTGGCTATGATGGGTAGGAGTGATTTGAGAAACCAATCCAAAAATATACGGTTGTCTAGTTTTATCTTGCATAGGCTACGGCGCTTGCGCCACTCATGGATATGGTCAGTGATGTGGGTAGCCGTGTTTTGTCTACAAGACAACAGTATTTCAATTCTTGCATCATAGCGTACAGGTAGCTAAAAAAACTAAAGGAAAGTGGAGGCGAGGGACGTAAATGTATGGGTCCCATGTGGTTGCTCAATGTACCACTTGGCTGTAGAGCCGGTGAACATTCGTTGCAACAGTCTTAGTCTAATGGAATCATCCACTATGGAGTTAGACGAACACCATAGGTGAAATGACATTATGTGGTTTTGGGGATCTTCCCCAGGTTTTCCTTCAAACTTCGGGATGTCCGAGGGAAGCTTTGTAGGCATGGGTGGCCATGTAGGGTTGTGCTTGATAGGATCATTGGTTAACCTGGCTAGGTCTGGTAAGTTCAGATTAGCCATGTATGGTAAACTAGCAGATGGATGTGGCGTAGTGACTGGGACATAACTGTTAATGGTGGCATTATGTAGTTGTCCAGTGGCCCCTAAGGGTATGCTAGGTATTGAAGGTATGTGTCCTCCAACCGTTGTGGTGTGGGATGGGCCAGCACTCCCAAGTGCAACATGGGTTGCAGAGGGGTTAGGAATAGTGCCAGGAATTCTTGGGATCTAGGTTGTGGTAATGAGAGCGGGTGTGATCCCTATGTTGGGCATACCCATAATAGGTGGTGGTCCTATGTTGGGCATACCTAAAGGGGGAATGGCCCCTATATTAGGCATGCCTAAAGGGGTTGTTGTTACCATGGGTGGCACAGTAGTAGTAGGGTTTGTCGATGTATCTCCAATAGCACTGGTGAAAAGGGGGTCGTATTGTGATCCAGCCATGAGGTTGGTTGGTGATGTTTCAGTAGGGTGTTCGGATTCAGCCTCAGAATCAGATGTGAAGTGAGGCGCGTCAGAATCGGATGACTATGTTCTATGCTGATGACGTGTCGAGTTAAGGGATAACGCTCTACGTCTATGACGTGTAGAGTCAAGTGTACCGAACTGAGGGGGTTCACCCTGAATATGGTGGGATCATCTTAAATTCTCAATGGTGAGAAATGTATAAAAATTCCAGTGGAAGGTGGTGATGTAAAAAACTCGAAACCCTAGTGCAACAATGAGTGCAAGAGGGGAGTGAAAAAATAATGGCTCTCAAGCCAACAACCAACCTCAAAATCACTTATTATAACAGCTATGCTATAATAAGTGGAGGGATCCAAAAAAGTGGTCAGAATACCAAAAGTTAAACAGTTCCTAGAAAAAAAATGGTGCTTACAAGACCAAAGGTGGGTATTGTATCATGCAAACACCTAACTAGAAGTATTGTGAGTCAACAAACGATATTCTCTGCAAGGTGATGAAATCCAAGTCAGATAATATAGAGTGTTGAATCAACGACTAGATATCCACCTACCGGGAGGGACATCGGGTAGACAATCCTAAAGAATGGAAACTAGGATACCCCGTTCATGACACGTTCGGTTGGGTGAATCTGCAGTTTGGTTCTATCGCCACTATACCCCCATGCGGGTGTACACCGAGAACTTCGAAAGGTATCCTTTGGTTACTGAATGGATTGTGGTATTCCACTCAGGTTTCCAGAACTAATCTGGCTACTTCAACCCTCCTAAGGGAGAGGCCTTCCCGATAAATTGGTTGATAACCGTGTCAAAATTATAAGGGATTTTTGGGACCCAAAAAGACAACCACTATGTCTCAGATGTAAATAATTGAGGGGTGTTATTGGCACACCTATCCCCTCAATCCTACCTAACTACAAGATTCTTGTAAGTGCTCCCCAAGTGGGGTTAAAAAGTTTGTTGAGTTAAGGTAGATTTTAAGGCTCAGTTTAAATGATGTGGCAGATTGGGTGCACGTGTGATTATTTAACTGAAAATGATTTACCTCGCTTGGGCGATTGTTTACAAATGAAAGAAAAGACGCTTCCAGTTTGCAAAAAATAAAGGCGTTTTTTGAAATGTAAATGCTTGAAAAAACAATTCAAAAATAATGGATTTTTGAAATAATTTAAAGGGAATCAAATAACATAAATATTTCAAGAAATAAATGGATCTCTTTAGAAATTGCTTGGGTAAACTATCGAGCAAATTAAAAGTGAAACCTATGATCTAAAAATAATGCTGAAAATCTTTCTTTCACTTACTAAATTTTTTTAAAAAGACTTTTTAATGGAGCATATGTAAATAGAAAATAATTCACTATGGCTGTAACAATGCAGAAAAAATAATGCTGGAAAATAAGCTAAATGGGTAAAAAATACAGCAAATTTTTTTTTCTAAAAAATTGGTCGAATTCAAAATAACAGCATCGTGGGTTTTAGGGAAAAATCCGCGATGTGCAACGTGGGTTTCGGCCGTGAAGTCGCGATGTGCAGCGCAGGTAATGGTCGTGAAGCCACAATGTGCAGCGCAGAAAATGGCCGCGAAACCGCGAGGTGCAGCGCGGAAAATGGCCGCGAAGCCGCAATGTGCAGCGCAGAAAATGGTTGCGAAGCCGCGAGGTGCAGCGCAGAAAATGATCGCGAAGCCGTGATGTGGAGCACAGAAAAAGCCCGTGAAGCCATGGCGCGCCGCACGGAAAAGTGTCGTGAGGTCACGATGAGCTGCGCGACTGTCGGGCGAAAAGTCGCGAGGCGAAAGCCGAAAAATGGACGCTGAAAAGTGAACCCAAAAATGGAAATTTCAGGCTGTTAATGGCTACAGAAAGGGCCAAGATCTAGAGCAGCAATGGATCTGCTGTCTAGTATGGCAGATCTATAAATTAAAATGATTTAAAACTAACAAAAACTAAGATCTAAGAATTCGAAGCCAGCGGAGTCGCCAAAAAATGTTGCTTGATTTTGCAACCAAGCTTGTGCAATGGGCACCTATTAACAATGTGATAGCAGTTTCAATATAGAAAGCAAAAATGATTATGAGTTAAATCTAAATCTAAACTAACATGTGCATATAACAAATAAATCTAAAAACTATTCATAGAAAGAACAAGAAATAAAAGAATGTTTTGTATTATCATACCTCAAATGGTGAGAATTTGTGGTGTTGAGAAGCTCCAAGGTTGAGATGCTCCAAGCCCCAATGGTCTCTTCTCCAAGATTGCTACAATGGTCAAGAACTCAAGAGAGATTTTGACAGCATGAGGATAGGATGATGGATGGATGGAAAGTGAGGAGCCCCTACCACCTTTTTATAGTTTTTGGTGGTGGGGAATACCATTATGGTTTTGAGAAAACCAATAGTATTGACGAACATGGTTTAGGTACCTTTTTCCCTCTTTTTTCCTTTTCTGAATATTTTTATTCCCTTTTAATATTGTTGGGAATTCTGGACCCTTTTTTAGGGTTTTTTATGTTTTTTGAGGAAAAATATATCTTTTGAGGGGAAAAGGGGTGTATTATGGTCTTTTGGTGACCTTTTGATGGCTTTAGAGGCTCAAATGGTGGAAAAGTGGACAAATGGGTCATGTGAATAAGGAAATGAGCTAGTGAGCACTTTTTGGGTGTTAACAAGTGGGGGTCATACCCAATGTTATTCCACCTCATTTCAAGCTTGAAATTAAAAAAACATGGTGTGTTTTTTGCAAAATTGACTGAATCTAGCCCAATTTTGGACAATTTTGTGCATGGGCCCACTTTCCCTCCATGTATGAAATCTCATGAAATTTGGAAAAATGGGAAAAAGATGGCCAAATTTGGTGCAAGTCAAAGCATTCTAAGCTATTCTAAGGTGCCATATTATAGGGGTTTATAACTGTTTAACATTGTATACCAAGAAAGCATACTAACCCCCCAACCAATCAACCAATATGTTATTGGAAGACACCGCTTTCATGTGGTTGTCTCCATTGGTATAAGGGTGTAAACACGAAAATGGGTAATACATTTGCTTGTTGACGATTAAATTTGTAAAAAAAAATTGTTCATTCAACTTCAAGAAATCAAAACCCATATCTACCTTGAGAATTTCACTTTGAAGCAAAAAGAAGTTTTGTAGAGAATTATGTTACTCCATACTCATTTTTCTTTTATGGACATGATGTTATAAATTTCATGTGTATTAACTGCAAGCACCTAAAAATTTTGGCAAGGATAATGAGTGAGTAATACACATGGCCACCTAGTTTTTAGATATAATTATTCATTTTACAGAAAACTATGTGTTATCTTTTGGGATTACTCCAAAAGTGTTCTCACCTCGGTAGACAAGCAATAGGTCTCCTAGCCCCTTGTGATGCTTCATGGTCATATCAATGTCTCGATTTGGGTGGATGCTTGACCTTGGTTAGTGTGTTGACATGGTACCCTTAGGATATTGTTACCTAATAAACATGCTAATAAACTCATTGGGTGCACACAATGGGTGATTCGACTACTTGATCAAGGGAGGTACTTACCTAGGAGGAGGAGCATTGGGCACTTAACCCTTACAACTTGGGACCTACACGCCTTGCAAGTTGGATACTTGATTTGATGATGCTTGGGTTGAGGAGGATACGTCATGGAGGTTGGTGATGGAACCAAGGACCTATGTTGAGGAGGAGAGTTGGACCTTTGTGACCACATTGTCATACAATAGAGTACCATTGCGCACATGTAGCACATAGTTAGAGAAGGAGTACCTTGCATCAGGAAACTTGCATATCAAACCACTGTGGAAGATGGAGTGTTAGACTAACGTTGTCGAGTTTCGGTGGACAATCTATGAATGAAGCAATATGACCACCTCCTGTTCCAAATTGAATCCCCAACATGATCTATATGAGGGGGAACCCCATACCTCTTTGCATGCATTAACTAGTCAAGTGGCCCAAGAAACACACTTCTATATCCGTGTTGTGAAAAAATTCCAAATCAAATCAAATCGTGTCCTATACTTAAAAGTAATTCAAATATAAATAACTCTAAAAGAAATTACACCTTTGAGAGAAAAATATCTTTTGATAAAGTTTTTAGGAAGAAATAACTTTTTATATTAAAACATTACAAGTAAATATATTTGCACGCTAAATTATATCCGCTTGGTAACTTATATTCTTGTTTTATCAAGTGTAGGTACCACCGAATAGGTATTTTTCAGATCTATATTCCTTGACTGATGATGAAGATATACTCGAAGAGGTTGAAAGTGGCACGTGTTGTACTAGATCTACTGGTTCTATATCAACTAGATCTGAAAAGGTAAGGAAAAGATTTCGTAGACGCATGCAATATTTTATTGCCAATGGAGGGTCATGTAATTATGATGCTGAGAGCATAGGTGACATTGAGTTTCCCTTGAGCTATAGATATCTAGTGCAATGATGGGTACCTAATAAGCTACCTCAAGTGGACACAGAGTTCTTCATCAATGGGAGGATGTATCGCATTGCTCCTTCGTCCTTACATGGATTGGGGCTATTTTCCATGGATGGAATAAAGGTCAGCTATGGCACTGTAATTGAATTGATGGAGTATGTCAGACCATTATACAGATACAATAACTGGTTGATCTTGGTCCAATATACTCAAAGTATGCGGAGATACAGAGTTACCGCAAATTATATACAACTAGCAGAAAACAATAAAAACAAAGGGGCGACTATGTATATTGATGGGAGACCAAAAGCGTACGGAAACATTGTTGGATTTATAAATAGTACACGGCTAGTGACAACAACTAAGCGACCGAATTGCGAATTTGAGGGACGTGAAGAACATTGTATATTTGTATGTGCAACAAAAATAATACTTCCAGGTGAAGATTTGTTGATCGATTACAACTTAAATCGAATAGATGTGGCTTCCACGGTCCAGGGTAACTGTGGAAGGTCACACGCTATGCCTCATCAGGTAAATTCTAAATATAGTAACTAAACATGACTACAATAACTAAATGTTTTGATTTTTTTTCTGTTAACATTCGATTTCCACCGTTGATATTCACTTTTTTCGTGCTTATTATGAATATTTCCACGTGATAACATGCTTACTACACTGTTATGCTTATCTCATTTTTTTATGTTACAATTATTGACTCAACTTTTATTGATTGATTTTTTTGTCAGGGTGGCAGTAGTGGAAAGCCACATGTTGCTTCCACAGTCCAGGGTGACCATGGAAGGTCACAATCTATGCATCATGAGGTAAATGTTAAATGTAGTAAATAAATATGACTACAATAACAAAATGTTTCGATTTTTTCAGTTAACATTCGATTTTCACTGTTACCATTCGCTTTTTTCGTGCTTTATGGAACTTTGAGCTCTTTTTTGGCACGGCTGATCTAGAGTTTTCAGGAACACTTGTTTATGATGTCAAGGGTTTGAAGGTTGTCTATGCTTGAGCTTGGGTCTACTTGCAACACTGAACCTGTCCTTACTTAGCTGTAGCAATGTCCTTTATGAGGGTTTCTACATCAATTTTGCTCTCCCACCTTCGTGTGTGCGAGTCCATACTGCTGCTTGTTATGGCTGTGTTTTTTGATGCATTGACGGTCTTTGTCTATTTTGAGGGATACTTGGTGTGTTGGTTGATATTTTTGGGTTGATCTTTACTGTGCCATACCTCTTTGAGTGGCTAGTTCTTCTACTGTACTTGTATGTTCTTCTTATCAACATTTATGGTCTCTCTCTCTCTCAGTTATGTTTATGCCCTTTACTAAGGACCAATTTGTTCTAGTTATTGATTTGCCTCTGAGAGGAAAGATTTGATCTGAAAATTAAAATCTTAGTACAAGGAAGGTTCTTCCCATCAGGTAAGTCATCAGATATGATTCTGACATGTTTGTTCTGCGATTTTGCTGCGTTGTTTGTTGTTTAATGGCTCATACAATATTTAATGGTAGTCTTGCAACATGGTATGTCTTGGTAGGTGGTAGCATGATTCCTTGTTATTAGTTTCTAATTTTTCAGGTGCTAAGGAATTTGTATATATAAACACTAAGGTTCCCACACTCTTCATCAATTTACACCACTTCATTCATGGGTTCTCCATTTCAACACATAATGTTCATCTCTTTCAACTTTAACACTTGCACCTACTGGCCCTTGCGAGTATTAAGGTTGAAAGAGATGAAAACTATGTGTTGAAATCAAAATCAAATACTTGTATGTGAAACAAAAACAATACTTCTAGGTGAAGAGTTGTTCATCGATTACAAATTAAATCGAATAGATGTGGCTTCCATGGTCCAAGGTAACCATGGAAGGTCACACACTATGCCTCATCAGGTAAATGCTAAATATAGTAACTAAACATGACTACAATAACTAAATGTTTCGATTTTTTCTGTTAACATTCGATTTACACCGTTGACATTCACTTTTCTCGTGCTTATTCTAAATATTTCCATGTGATAACATGCTTATTACACTATTATTCTTATCTCATTTTTTTTATGTTACAATTATTGACTCAACTTTTATTGATTGATTTATTTTGTTAGGGTGGCAGCAATGGAAAGCCACATTCTGCTTCCACAATCCAGGGTGACCGTGGAAGGTCACAATCTATGCCTCGTGAGGTAAATGTTAAATATAGTAAATAAATATGACGACAATAACCAAAAATTTTGATTTTTTCGGTTAACATTCGATTTCCACCGTTGACATTCACTTTTTTCGTGCTTATTCTGAATATTTCCATGTGATAACATGTTTATTACACTATTATTCTTATCTCATTTTTTTATGTTACAATTATTGACTCAAATTTTATTGATTGATTTATTTTGTCAGGGTGGCAGCAGTGGAAAGCCACATTCTTCTTCCGCGGTCCAGGGTGACCGTGGAAGGTCACAATCTATGCCTCGTGAGGTAAATGTTAAATATAGTAAATAAATATGACTACAATAACAAAATGTTTCGATTTTTTCTGTTAACATTTGATTTTCACTATTACCATTCGCTTTTTTGGTGCTTATTGTGAATATTTCCATATGATAACATGCTTATTACACTGTGGCAAGGTTATGCTCATGGCCAAGGAGTAGAACATGTATCTTATCTTTCGGAGGTAAAAGTAAATATTATTGCAATGTCTCATTTTTGTTTATGTTACAATTATTGACTCAACTAAATATAGTAACTAAATATGACTACAATAACTAGAAAATCCAACCCCATAATATTTCCATGTGAAAACATGCTTATTACACTATGGCAGGGGTCTGCCCATGATCGTCATGGAATAGAACGTGTGTCCTCCACTTCTGAGGTAAAAATAAATATTATTGCAATATCTCATTTTGTATTATGTTACAATTTTTTGATAACGTTTATTTATTGATTTATTGTGTCAGGGTGGCGGCAATGGAAAGGCACCTCCTGCTTCCATGGTCCAGGGTGACCGTGGAAGGTCACACTCTGTGCCCCATCAGGTAAGTGTTAAATATAATAACTAAATGTTTCAATTTTTTCCGTTAACATTCGATTTCCACTGTTGACATTCGCATTTTTGTGTGCTTATGATGAATTATTGGTTGATTTATTGTGTCGGGGTGAGGACCGTGGAAAGGCACCTGCTGTTTCCACGGTCCAGGGTGACCGTGGACATCACCCACTAGATTAGATCAGTACGGGGTGGCCGTGGGAAGTCACCGGCCACAACACCGCATCAGGTAAGTGTTAGTTCTTAATAGTAACTAAATTTCATTACAATAACAATGTTTGAATGATGTTAAAATTATTTTGCTTAATTTTATTGTTTGATGAATTTAGTCCAGTGCACTTGATCTTGGTGATGAGGAGCTTGAGGATGAAATTTACTATTCCATAGACCCAATGGAAACTATAAAGAAGTCCCTGAAAAATGCAAACATAGAAATGATTTCCTTGGCTCGCACAAGGCCCATGACACAGGAGATCAGGGCAAGGATTGAAGAGCTGAAAGAACAAATAAAATCTTATGGGGTAACTGGAATCTTCACATATTTTTTTAAGCTATGACATGATTTCATATCTAATATTATGTTTTCTATTTTTCCAAGTGATCTGATAAAGTAAATTTTTTCGTTTGTAGGATTTTTTACGACCCGTGACTAGAGAAACTGTTGAGACATGTATAGGTAGTAGTGATTCTCTAATGCAACAACAACGTCGACAAAGCAATGTACCAATGAGGAATCTACCCTATAGCGAGGAGAGGGACACTACCAACTTCTGGGGTGACAGGTAAATACATTGATCATATCACATAGGCTCCTACAAAAGGAAAGAGATCAAGATCTTAGAAGGCATACCTTATTAACGACGTTTGATCCTAGATTTTGCTTGCTCTTTCAATCGATCCTTCACTTGATCTTTTGCTTGACCTTCCGTTCGATGAACCTGTAATACAAAAGATACCTTCCTCAACGTATCTTGACTGATATAACAATGATGAAATTGAAATACAATTTAGACATCAAATACAATCAAGCATTTAATCCAAACAAATATGCAATCCATTAGACATTTGATTGCGATAGGAAGGGTATTTCAACCTTTATTGTCAAAAGAAAATAACCAGTACAATTATACCCGATCATTCAGAGTGCTTGTGCAACAGGATCCTGGGCTCCTGCTCTTCACACTAACTTTGGAATTCCTCCAGCATAACAACCATTAATGCATAGTTTCTCCTCCTAGTTCTCTAATTGAGTCTAACTTTGAGTCTAATCTCTCTCTTCTATCCCCCTTGTATTTATGGGACAAGGTAGACAGTTTGGATCACGAGGTAGTTTGATTGGGAGGTTGGGGAAGTTGCAAACCGACTTCAACTAATCACAATTCGTCAAACTAATATATTTTTGATTTCATCTTAAGATGTGTGCGAGTTTTTCACAGTAGAGTAGCACACAATATGCAACTTTAGTGCTTTACAACCAGCGTTTGCAAGAATTTTTGAGGTGTGCACTACTATGCAAGAGGTAAAGTAGGGCATACTAGCCGGTGTGAGCCCCTCTTATTCCTGTAGAGTAGGGCACACTTCCTGATGTGCGTTGGTTTGATGATTATGGAGTAGCGCACATGTCAAAATGAAGGTAAAAACAGGGTTTTGTCAGTTGCAGAGGAGTAAGTCTAGTCTATACATCACCTAGGTCAACCTAGCTCTTCAATCCATGTTGTCCTTTTGTGTGATCGACAGCGTAATGTGATCACGGACGGAGAAGTGCAGATTTGACCTATAACAGATGCCCCCTAATGTGTGAGGCCAGAGGGAAATGATGGCCGAAATACATTATACTTCCAAGTTAGAGGAGGAGCAAGAAACCATAGAACCAAGTCACAAAAGTACCTGAAATAATGATCAAGGTCAGCGAGTAATTACAATCTTGACATCGTATAGATGTGTAGCATGATACAACATGATCTCCGATACATAACTAGGAGATGTATATATAGCTTATCCACTAAAATACAAGCGTGGATCCATGTCAAAATGAGAGATCATAGCCATAACAACAAACTGGATCTATGTCTCATGGAGAGCCAAAATGAGTGAGGCTCAGTCTTGTGCAGCTTGGGTGACAACATAATGAGGTAATGCTATCAAAATCCCAAGGTCTTCATCCAAAGAACCCAAGGTACAAACCCTAACCATGTGAATAAATGAGCTGAAGTCGAACATGGGGGGAATCGTTTGATTACCAGTCATTGATGTATACTATTAACAAACGTGAGGGCTTCCACCGATAATGATAATGGGGCCCAAGGTACCTAGTATGATCCAACAAGTGTGAATAAGAGGACTTGAATTCGAACACCTGAGGAAGCTGTTGGATAAGAGACATTGATGTATTCCCATTATTCAACAGCGAGGGAAATTGCCACTGATGACTGCAATCCCCAAGGTACTAACCAAAACTCTAAACTTCATTCCGAGAGCAAAATAAGTTGATGTCGATGGGAAGAAGTCCGTTGGAAAGGAGGCCTTAAGGCATCCTCCATCATCCAACATGAGGAACACTCAAATGGTATGAGCTGATGTGGAGTAGTAAAAGTGACAAGACTGACACTAGGATGGCCGACACATGAGGTCAAGATAAACGACAGAATGGCCGACACAGGCTATATCCTTGAACAGTAAGCATGACACAAAGTGACTTAGGCAGTTTTCAACATGATGGGGAAATGATATAAGCCCTTAATGTAGGAGACATTAGCAGACCCTCCATATGGTTGGAAGAATAACCAACTGGGGGAGTAAACAATTGGAAGATCAGGTTCACCCTAAGGTCAAAAACTAAAACCCAACTGACATGAAAGACTCAAGTAGGTGTTGTGTTCAAGGATAGGACTGACTTAATTGCCTTTGAAACTGAAAGATGTGATATACCCTTCTTATCCCTTATTCTTTTTAGATAAAAGAATACCTTTCTTGTTGTTTTAATGAGTCCAAGAAAGAATGAAAACTCAATAGATCCAACCATGTAAAGAGTTTAACGAGCCCATGGGAGGAAGACTCAGGACTTTCTTCATTGTTTACAGAGTTCGAAGAAGAGATAGAAGAATACTCTATAATACTGATCTCTAGATTTTAATGTCAAGCCGAGATCTGTTCTTGCTCGCCGGTGTTTTCAATTTTAAGGAGTCTGAAAAACTTAAACAATAACTCCATACACCCCCCCATGGATTTTAATATCGAGCTCGGGTTGATATATGCTCACCGGTGTTTTCCTGTTTATAGAGTCTGAAAAACTTAAACAATCCTCTATACACCCTCTCATGGATTTCACATCAAGCCTGAGTAGGTGGGTGCTCGATGGTGTTTTCATGTTTCGAGAGCCTGAAAACCCTAAAGAAGGCTCCAAAAGGTCATTTTTCATAAAGTTAGTCTCCTCCCCCGAAAAAGTGTAAAACAATGGAAGAAGAAATCTTCTAGCCACAGATGACTAGAGTATTCCTTTTTCGTAAGTAATCCGTAAAAGTCCGAAAAAGGGTTAAACTTATACTTAAGCAGATGGGCCTTCAATTCCTTTAACAAGCTTGAAGTGGACAAGTTTGCTCGGCAATCTTGTCATATTTAAAGAGTCTAACAAGAGCTTAGAGAGAACTCCATAAAAATCTTTGTCATAAAATTTTAACGAGCCCGAAAAAGTAAACTTGTGACCTCCTTACTATTTTTAATGAGCTCAAAGGAGAGATGGAAGAATGCTCATAGCCTCCTTGTTGTTTTTAACGAGCTCGAAGAAAAGGTGGAAGAATGCTCGTCGGTGGATCAGTGTCCAAATGACTGGCAGACTGCATTATAGACTCTAGGAAAACTTCATCAGATGGAAGTATCTCATCCCAAATAGAATGCATGTCTAAACATTTAGATGGAGTCATCACTTGGTCAATTGCCGGGACCGAGTCTCGAGAAGGTAATCATGAATTTAGAGGATTCTCCCTAGTAGCAATTGGACTCAAGGAACAATATGTCACATAATTTGATTGTGACATAGTAGTTCCTACTGGCGGGGGACATACTTGGTCTATAGTTGGGTAATAAGAGGGATCAACAAATGTAAGCTTATCGATAGTGACAATGCTTCCGTTATGAGGAAAATGCATCACATGAAAGAGCATAGACACCACAGCCTGCATAGACAATGCTTCCATTAGGAGGAAAATGCATCACATGAAAGAGCGTAGACACCACAGCCTGCATAGCATATACGTAATCACGCCCGAGGATCATATCAAAGTCCATAGGGTCCTTGAAAACCATAAAATCAACTAAGATTGTTTTTCCACCCAAAGTAACAGGTACCTGAGGGAGGAATCCCAACAGTTCACTAGGTCTTCTGTCGAAGTTCAACGGCCAATTAACAACTGTAACAAGGTTAGGGAAACCTAAGTCTCTCCAAGCATAAGGGGATAAGATACTAACAGAGGCTCCTTCATCTACAATACATCGATGAATCACATGGTTGCTGATATCAACCTTTATCTGGAAAGGTGAAGAAGAAGGAAGGCGAGGCCCAGTTAGACTATTCTAATCAAAGGAAATGATCCCTGAGCTTGGTAGGGACTCACTCGGCACAGATGCAGTGCCCCCCATTTCAAAAACATCCAAACTGGTAATGCAGAAGACTTCAGGGACAGGTTCATCAGTCTCCGAAGGACTGATGGGATCGGTTGAAGATTGCATCAATTCGATCACTTCACTCTCCGAAAGAAGAGTGGGGTTGACCAAAGATTGCATTGGTTCAACCACTTCATCAACCAAAGGTTGATCACGCTGTTGGGAATCTATAGACAATTCAGGAGCAAAGAATCCTTCATATATGGACCACACTCTCCGCACCTCTGGAATAGCAGGGCACCAGTGAGTAAGGTGATCTCCCTTACAAAGTTTACAAGGGAACTTTGGCTTGCATCATATAAGCTTAGACTCTGTAACAACAACAATACTCTCAGCATGACTAGCATTGGCTGACAGCTTTCCCCCAGCATGACTTGCATTGGATGGTTGCTCAGAAGCAGAAGACTTTTGAACTATGGACCACACTCTTTGCACCTCTAGAATAGCAGGGCATCAGTGAATAAGATGGTCTCCCTCCAAAAACTTACAAGGGAACTTAAGCTTTTGTTTATTAGGTTTGTCGACAATGTCAACGTTCTCAGCATGACTTGCAGTGGCCGATTTAGTGTCTCCAGTATGACTCACAGGAATTGGTGACTTGTCATTAATATGACCAACAGTGATCAATGATGTGTCCTCAACATGAGAAATAGTGGTTGAAGACATACTTTTAGTATGATTTGCAGTGACTGAAAGTTTACTCCCAACATGACCTCCAGAGGCTAGGTAGTTTCCCCCAGCATGAACTTCAGAGATTGGGTGGGTGGGTTCAGTATGACTGACAGTGACTGAGAAAGTTCTCCCAACATGACCACCAGAGGTTGGGTAAGTGCCCCCAGCATGACCTCCAGAGGATGGGTGGCTTCCCCCTTGCTTTGGCATCTTCTTCCTATTCTTCCTTTGTCTATTCCTTTTAGACTGCTGGTTACTAGTATTAATACTTTCACCACATGAGGTAGAAGGAGGAGGAGAAGATGCTACTAGAAAAGCGGGCTTAGGTTTCTGATGATCTTGATATGAAGTGCTTACTTAAGAAGCATCAGGAGCATGCAAGGCATTCGGAGTGGAAAACAACCAAACCGGTAGCCCTATAGTGAATCCTGGAAGATTCAAAGTAGCCATTAAGGGAGTACCAATGTTCCCAATGAATAGAAAAGCACAAGGATCCCATTGAATAGGGGTCCCTTGATTAGTGCTCTCTGGTATGCTATCCATAGTTTCGACTCAATGGGAGAGAAATATCTAAGGCCAACTAAGGGCGAGAGGCACAAAGAGAACACCACTACAAAATCCTAAGTATCCAAAACCAAGAAAACAAGGATGGTGAATACTCTCAATAGAAAGTCTGGGATGATCAGGGCCCAGAACAAGCTAGTAGAGCATCTAAGAACAGTTATACGGCATCCAGTTTAGGTCCTCTGGATGCAAGCATTTGAATCACCAAACCGCCCTCCCGGGATTATTGAAAAGGGTTACCTTCCGTATCTGTCCTAGGTACAATGAAAATAGCCTTTCACTGCCACCTGTGTAATAAGCCCTAAATTCAAGATACTAAGGCTACCATTAACACGAAAGAAGCTCTGGGGGACAGTCGTAGGTCTGACTAGAATGCATGGGCAGGGTAGCTAAGCCCGACATCCAAAAGTATCCCCGTACGCAAACCAGCCTTGGTGTATGCTCCGAATGAAAAGTGAAGGGGTATCCTCACTATTTCACCTTTTCAAGACCTCGTGCTTAACTCCGGTTTCATTGGAGCTTCCATAACAACTTTGATGTCAATGGGTTTACCTAAAAACAGTCTCACTACGATTATTGAGTAATGAAAAATGGTTTCGGATAGTTAAAGTGTGTTCTAATATGAAACCCTAGCCTAATCTAGTTGGTGTAGTGACATCCCTAGAAAGAAAATTTGCTAATAAATTTGATTAATTATTCTTTTTAAGGGTTGTTCTTCACTCAAAGGTTGCAGTGCATTGTGTGGCGTGGTTGTGAGAGAAAGTAAAGTGCTTAAATGAAACAACTTTCAAAACAACAAAAGACTCTTTTTCTTTTTCCGTTTATGCTCTTTCCAAAATGAAAACTAAGCAAACCTAAAATAGGTTTCTTTTTTTATTTTCTTTTCAAATTCAAAACAAAGTAAACTATGCTACTTCAAAATGATTATAAGTCTCACTACTTTAAACTACCAAACTCATTTTTTTCCTTTTTTGATATATGTAAAAGAAAAAGAACTCGAAAATGGAAGCAAGTAAGACCTAAAAGAGAAATGTGAGTAAGGAAAAGCAACTCTAAGGCTCACAACAATTAAATCGATGACTTGACAAAGACTTGTCCTACAAATTTTTTCAAAGGAAAAATATTTGGGCTTGGAAACAAAGCAAAAAGAAAACAAGGATAAGAGATGCTTGTAACGGAAAGGCAAACCTCATAGGTTGCTCCAAAGCACAAAAACCCTAAGAAAACACTACGCCAAGCAAAAGGTATGCAAGTGAACCAAATATGACCTTACAATCACAAAGACTCAAAAGAAAGCAAACTAAAGGACTTCAACTTACTTGGACCGAAACTGACAAAGCAATCAAAAAGTGTCTAGAGTCAAAAAGCTTTTGAAAACACCCTAAGGACTCCAACTTGGGGTCAAACCTTAAATCAAAGGACAAGACACCGTCAAAGCGTGCTAGTGTTTCCACAAACAACAAATGTTATCAAACAAAGGTTTGTATGACTGCAACAAGCATCTATGGTATGAGCATGCAGCTATGTCCAACAAGGAACCGTGCATGGTCTTCAAAAAGAGTCACAAACAAGCAAGACCCCTCAAAGAGTACTCAAGCAAGCAAAGATGAGTTAAGGGACTTAGGAGAGGCTAACAAGACTTAACAAAGGCTTATAAACCTCAAGGATCAGTTAAGAAGGCAAAGCAAGAGGCTGGAAATCAAACCAAACTAAGTGGAAATCAAATCCCCACAACAAACAGAGAGTTACAGGAAAATGCCCTACTGTGCAGTGCATAAACCTGCGCACACTGGGAGATGTGCCCTACTGTACAGTAGTGAAAGCAGTGCTCATCATCAGGTATGCGCTATTGTGTATAAGGAAGACTAGTGCACATGTTAGAGGAGGTAAAAAATAGGCCTTGCAACATCAGACTAAGATGATTCAAGCAAGCAGAAACAGGTAACAGTGACCTATAGGGCCTCTCAGAGGATCAAAAATACCAAAAAGTATTGGAAGGAAAACTAACTAGGTCTCCTAGAGCAGAAAACAACCGATCCCTAGCAGAGTCGCCAGACTGTTGTTTGGGATTTCTACCCTATAGCGAGGAGAGGGACACTACCAACTTCTGGGGTGACAGGTAAATACATTGATCATATCACATAGGATCCTACAAAATTAAAGAGATCAAGATCTTAGAAGGCATACCTTATTAACGGCGTTCGATCCTAGCTTTTGCTTGCTCTTTCAATCGATCCTTCACTTGATCTTCTGCTTGATATTCTGTTTGGTGAACCTCCAATACAAAAGATACCTTCCTCAACGTATCTTGACCAATATAACAATGATGAAATTGAAATGCAATTTAGACATCAAATACAATCAAGCATTTAATCCAAACAAATATGCAATCCATTAGACATTTTATTGGGACAGGAAGGGTATTTCAACCTTTATTGTCAAAAGCGAATAACCAGTACAATTATACCTGATCATTTAGAGTGCTTGTGCAACCGGATCCTGGTATCCTGCTCTTCACACTAACTTTGGAATTCCTCCAGCATAACAACCATTAATGCATAGTTTCTCCTCCTAGTTCTCTAATTGAGTCGAACTTTGAGTCTAGTCTCTCTCTTCTATCCCCCTTGTATTTATGGGACAAGGTAGGCAATTTGGATCGAGAGGTAGTTTGATTGGGAGGTTGGGGAAGTTGCAAACCAACTTCAACTAATCCCAATTCATCAAACTAATATATTTTTTATTTCATCTTAAGATGTGCGCGAGTTTTTCACAGTAGAGTAACGCACAATATGCAACTTCAGTGCTTTACAACCAGCGTTTGCAAGAATTTTTGAGATGTGTGCTACTATGCAAGAGTTAAAGTAGGGCATACTAGCTGGTGTGCGCCCCTCTTATGCCTGTATAGTAGGGCACACTTCCTGATGTGCACTGGTTTGATGCTTGTGGAGTAGCGCACATGTCAAAATGAAGGTAAAAATAGGGTTTTGTCAGCTGCAAAGGAATAAGTCTAGTCTATGCATCATTGAGGTCAACCTAGCTCTTCAATACATGTTGTCCTTTTGTGTGATCCACAGCGTAATGTGATCACGGACGGAGAAGTGCATATTTGACCTATAACAAACACATATCAACTTTTTAGTGAAATATGCTCATTTATTTTTTTGTTTTTTTGTTTTAAGTAAGAATTCTGATATCTAACGTTTTTCAAAATTTTCATATATAGGCTACCTGACATCTCTAAAGCAACCAAGGCTAGAGTGGAAAAGCACGGGCAGCATAGACTGGGTTAGGGTGGCTATAGAAAACTAAGAGCCCAAATCATAAGAATTAAATGATTAACTGTGGGGAATATTTATTTGACAGTAGCGAACAAATATCTGTTTTTGATACTGGAAATTTTAAATGTGTTATGCATTGCAGGGAAATACGTTCCAAGATGCTGCCACCGAGGAAGACCTAAAGCTTGGTTTCAAGTATGGTTTTAAAAGTGTTTTTGAATATCGGATAAGCTTGGGGCAGAATCCAATCTCCCCAATGACGCAGATGCAGGTAAATAAAATGAATAAGGACATCATTGCAGTATACTATTAAAGTATATTTAGTTTTGATTATATCACCCATAACTAAATATTTATGTTTGCTTTTAAGCAACAGTGCAACTGCAGCAGTGAATCTAGCGCTACTCGGCACGTACCAGCTGATGTTAGGGTGCGCATGTCCCATGATAGTGGGGATCAGAGTATCCATTCTGGTATGTGTGCTTTGGAAATAGAAATATCTACTGTGATTATAGATATTTATTTCCTGACGTATACTTATGAATTTTCTTCTTTCAATGGACGACCATGTAGCTCAGGAGGGTGAACCACAAGATGAATTAGCAAGTAGAGAAACAATTAACACACCATTTATCACAGCTACATAGACATGTAAAGAGCAATATTGTAATTTTAATCAAAATAATGAACTATTAATTTCAATAATATTTCAACATATCGATATGCCCATTTTTCGTTGTTGCGGTTCACGCCCCTTCAGAACTGCCTCCACGCCCTACTCAACGACGTACAAGAAGTATGATACATGAGGGCATGGAAACACAAACACTAGCAGGACATGGATCTGTATATATTCCACCAAATGATGATGATAATACCCCAATCGTCAATTTTTACAATGCAAAAAAACATAAATCAAAGAAAACGTACATGTATAAGTTCATGACTTGTATTTGGATGTATATTGATGTTGTTAGTCTATAACATTTTTTATATGAATTACATCAATATGCTTCAATTTTTTTTATGTTTATATGTTTTGATGACTAGCCTAGCTATGCATGAATGTTTATATGTTTTTTATGTAAACAACATCATTTATTGGGTATGGGGAATTGAGATCAATGTGAGGGGGGGAGGGGCCAATTGAGCTACCACCTTCACGTGGTTGGCCTTGTTTAGTAGATAATATAAAACTATTCTCGAAATAGAGAGGAGCTCAATAAGGTATAAATACTCTTTTATTACTATGTATTAAAGATGGTTGTAAATTCCAGGGTTGGCCGGAGCGGGGGCAGTAATTCTAGACTCTCAGGGGAACAAGAAGAAGGACTTCGCCTGGGGCATCGGGAGGAGAACCAACAATGCAACAGAATGGCTGGGACTTATCAAAGGACTGTAGATAGCAGTTGGTCCAGGAATCAAGAAACTCACCATCCTTGGAGACTCCTTAATCATAATTAGAGAATCTAGGCGTATTATCGCCAAAAGAAAGGATCCATTGACCAAAATGCACTATCTTCTCCAATGCATTAGTACCGATTTTCATGAGCTCACTTTCTTTCATATCTTGCGTGGGTTGAATGAGAAAGCAGACGTGTTGGAAAATCTAGGAGTTGGGCTAGATTATGTTTTGCTTAGATACATAAATGACCACACCAAATCCACTTGGAACCCATAGTCCAAGAGCAGGATTATGGCTTAACTCTCTTGTCAACCTCATTAGAATCCTCATAATGACGGATGGCAGCAATTCAATAAGTTCATTAATTAAAAATATTTGGGAAATATCCCATGGAGATATGGTGGTCTCTCCAAGCCTCGATCAATGCTCTTACACGCTTGATGAAAAGGCTCCCTGCAGCTCTACCAACTGGTCGACATGCGGCCATTTCAAATACCCAATTCTCTGTCCTCCAGTTCATTCTACAGCTCTCCACACTTCGCTCGGTTCGAGATTGTGTTCTAAAATAGGAAATATCTCTGGTCCGTTGCTCCTCCTCTGTTCTGGCTTAGAAATGGCGAAGCAAGGTCATGGATGTAGTGGAGAGCATCTCTGTAACGGCTTTGGGCACACATATGGAAATGAAAGTCACTCAAGAGGTTGGAACTGCTGCAAACATGTGCGTAGTAGGGATGTTTTTGAAGAACAATGCTCAGGCCAAATTTCATGTCATAGGCATGCAAGGGTGGAGAAAGTGATCAAAAGCGAGGAGAATCGCAGACTTTCGAGTTATGAAGTAGAGTTATTGGATCGGATTCAAGACCTGGAGCTGCAGGTGTGTATCATTAGGGGAGAGAACATGGAGTTCGGGAAAGTGATTTCTCAGATGTACAATTTCTCCTTCACAGCACAGAATGAGCTCAAGACCCAGTTCATAAGCATGGCAGGGAACATTGAAGATATGAAGGAAACACTGGAATCGACCTACCCATGCAAGAAAAAGAAGACCAAAGTGACTGAAAGTGAGATGGAGGTCATTAGCAGAAAGATGGAAAAACTCAAGAAATACATGGAGACTGCTGGAAATTATGTGGACCTCTGCAACAAACATAATTCGGCTGCAAATGTTGTGGGTGCAGCAATGGACGTTAGTCCTTGATAGTGGTATTTTAATGAATTTTTTGTTATTTAGAATCAATTATAGGCACACTGTGGTTTACTGTATAGGCTATAGTTTTTTGATGGAACTTGGGATGGGCTTAATGTCCAGTTTTTGTAAATGCAAGGCTGCTAGAAATGCTCTTTTTTTGCATATTACTACTAGGGCAGTTTATTAGAAGTTACAGTACACTTGCAACTGGAAGGGATTATGTAATCAATATCCAGAACCATGAAGAAGTAGGTTTGATTGTTTTTACTCATACAGAGAAGCAATTTGATTAGCCTCACTTAGTTGTAACCCTCTTTTTTTATATATTATCAATGATATCAACCGTTTCTGTCCAAAAAAAAAGATGGTTGTAAATTTTTAAATGCATTCTATTTCTTAAAATATTGTTAATAAATTTAACATTTCACGGTTCATTGATTTCTACAGGACTTTGTAGTAGGATTTAAATGACTGTTTATTTGCTTATATATTATTTACTCATATAAAAATTAGGTCTTTGATGATTTATGCGAGTCTTGGTGATGGAAATGCATCTCATGGACAACTCTTATCAAGTTGTATGGGCGAATGGATCTGGCGAAAGGACAATGATAAGGTAAGGGTTTTGACATGTTCTGTATCCTTAATGTGTTTGTCTTTATCCTTAATTTCTATTTCATTCTATTAATATACAAGAGATCCAACCAATAGTAAATAACTACTTTTAGACTATCATCCAAACTAGAAGAGAACCTTCTACATAAAACAAAAATGCTTCTTAGTAACGTAAGAATATGTTTGCTAATGGGAAATCTGGGGTATCTTAGGCCACCTACTGAGGTTACAATTCCCATAAACATCTTATCCAAAGGAAATTGCTTGCATTATGTGGTTTCTCTTCTTCCTTTAACTTTGATTTAAACTAGAAAAGTATTATATTTAGCTTAAGTTCAACACCACAAGAAGCCATCAAATCAACCTACTTCAAAAATTATAAAAAAGGGAATACTGGGAGAGTATCATCAAGTCTGGTGTTTCTATTTATCTCGTGAATCTCAGTACATGCCTTAGGAAATTAGAAACAAAATAAGAAAGATATGAGAACTTCAGGTCAGAATCCAAGAGCTCATAACTCATTATCTGATTTTTTGGTCTTCTTGCTAGTTGATACATCTACCTAAGAATGTTTACCCTTCAACTACCCCCAATTAGGATCCAAGGCTTGGTGATTGTCTGCCACGTTGGTAGCTTTCTATTGATGTATATGTAACTTCGGAATGTATTTCACATCTATGTATATTGTATTCCTATAGAGATGTTATTATTCCTCTATACGGAATTGTCGTCATTTATATTGTAAGTGTCGTAACTTATACTTGATGGGTTATTAGACCACCTTGTTGGGGTCGGCCCTGTATAAGTCATGTGGGTCAAAGGGTTATTAGACCACCCTATTGGGGGTCGGCCATGTGGGTCAAAGGGTTATTAGACCACCCCATTCGAGGTCGGCCCAATCAACATTATGTTAAGTGGTTAAGTTGAGGCCGACCTAGTTGAGTAAAGGTCAAGTCAAGTTAGTGTATAAATAGAGAGTGTGTCTCTCTCATTTTACACATTCTATTCTCTCACTCACACTTGGGAGAGTGGTGCACTTGTGGAGGAGGAGGCTCTGCTGCTAGGAAGACTATCTTTTGTATTCTGTTTGTATCATTGCTCTATCTATCTCTGAGGAAGTTATTGGGGTTTTTCACCTTTATGGTTTTCCCCAAGTAAACTCTGTGTCTCGTGTGTGCTTGCATTATTGTGTCCATGATTGATATGTTGTAGATTTGATGTACATGTTGTTCTCTCAGTTAATATCCTAGATCAAATTGAAGTAAATTCTGAAAATTTAACATGGTATCAGAGCTAGCCTGAAAGAAGGCATGATATGGCATGTATGACACTTGTTGCACTTACGATGCTAGGGCTTGATATAGCAAAAACCAGTCATCGTAGAACTTTCGCTATAAATCCGTTTTAGCAAAGTTTTCGGATCTGAAAATTTTACAGATCGAAGATCAGATCCCCACGTACCTTGTATCCAAAGGACAACCTCTAATTCGTTGTACTTTGTCATTTATGATTTGTACAATAGAGGGTTTCTGCCTCTTCCAGATCTGAGTCAAAATCAGGTGACCTTGGGAAAAAGGTCATAACTTGGGCTAGGAAGCTCCAAATGAAATTTAGTAAAAAGTGACAGGTAGTACACAGATGGTACTTTCTCAATAAAATTGTTCAGAGGCCGAAGTTGAAACAGTGACACGTTGCATTCCGTACAAGTTCGCTCTCCTGTATTATCCCATAAATAGGTCACGTTGCGACACTTGGAATAACTCTCTCTCAGAGAATCCAATTGAGTTCAGACCTATCGGAATGGAAAGATAATAGTTTGAGATATTTGACGAAAATTTTTCAGAGGCCGAAGTTGAACCAATGACACATGGCACGACGTACAATTTCGCTCTCCTCTATTATCCCATAAACAGGTCACGTTGCGACACTTGGCATAACTCTCTCTCAGAGAATCCAATTGAGTTCAGGACTGTCGAGATGGAAAGATAACAGGTCAGGCTATCTCAGGAAAAATTTTCAGACCCTACGGATCGAAAAGTTTGGAGTTACACCAGAAACAATCAGGTACATATTTATGTCAAAATAGAATTATTTTTTAGTACCTTCATTCATGGCTTCTGGAATTTAGGGCTTCAGAGAAAGTTGGAATTTTTGTAATCAGAGACCACGGCTAGATGCTACTCATCAAAATAGAAATTTAGAGACTAAGATCATATTTTTTGGTTGGGAAGAAGGTCGGGCTTGATCAAACCCCAGTTCCGGACTTTGATCGGAAAGATGGAAAATTAGGGCTTCTGCAAAAATTGGAATTTTGGAAATCTGTGACCACGGCTGGAAGCTCCTCAGAAAAATTGAAGCTTAGAGTTTTGAATCAAATCTTTTGGTTGGGTGAAGCTCTGGGAAATTCAAACCCTAATTCAGGGTCCTCCAGTGAATCCAAAAATCTAAAAGGCAATTTCGAGGGGTGAAACTTTGCAGTTTTCAAATTCTGAATATACCAACTTGATCAGCTCATCAAGGCACATATTTCTATCCTTTCGGAAGTTTTAAATTCAAAGTTTGAATTTTTGGGGTTTCTTTGACAAACCCTAATCTAGCTCCAGGTCCAATTCTTGCAAATCAAGTGGATTGGGTTAATCCTAGAACAAGATGGATTGGTCACCTGCATAAGTGAAGAAGTTCCTGTCTCAGAGGGAGATGAGGCTAAGGCCTTCCATAAGAAGATTACAAGTAATCTTGACAGGTATGGCTTACAGGTATGTTTCATGGTTAAGTTTATCATATGTTTGTCTTCATATCATTACAGTACAATCTCGATTAATTACTGGACTTGTCATATCACCTTAATAGAAGATATTCATTGATTAAGGTTTTGACACTTATGATTGTACTAATGCATTGTGATGTTGTATGAGGTTTATGTTGTTTGCTAACACAAAAGGTACACCAAGAAAGTCAAATCATGTTCTACTTCAAGAACATATGCTCATGGTGACATGAAGACAAAGATTTATCCATTGTCATGGATCACATAGAAGATCTACTTTCAAGGTATGTATAACTTGGTTCTAAAATGGTTAACTTATGACACATGCAGGTTACTAGCACAAGTCACTGAAGAGAACCAGAAGACATTATGCGGGTATGTTAGACATAACTAGCTAGCATGCCAATCCAGGTATGTTTTTCCTATATCAAGCTAGAATCCTATCTTGTGTTAGGATCTTATACTATTGTTTTGTTGGTAATGATTATTCATGAAGTCATAGGTTTGAATAATCATGGTTGTGTGCATATTATGTTTCTTACCATAATTGATGATATGACTAACCATAAGAATCATGAAGGTATAGGTTTGAATAATCACGGGTTTTATGCATATTATATCTCTTATCTTGATTGATGATTCAACTAACCAGAAGAGTCCTATGATCAAATAAGAATGTGTATTAGTAAAAGAAGACTTCCTTGAAACCTTGAATACTAATGTTTATTATCTATGAATGATCATGAATATACATGTTTAAGATTATTGTGTTTTGATAGTATTAAGATTATACTAATAAATGTGTGATTATGTATGAGACCTCAAGGATAACACAATGATGATACTAATAAGCATGTATAGTGATTAAGGATGGATGTAAGTTCAAGGACAGGTAATCCAGGAAGCAAAGATCAAGAGGGAGCACACTCCAGTTGTTCCTGCAAGAAAGAAAAGGAGCACACTTCAGTAGTTTCTGCAAGGATGCAGATATTCAGAGGGAGTTGACCACTTCTCACAATCCACATAAGAATGGAGTTGTAGAAAAGAAGCAAAGACTGAGAGGGAGTCAACCCAACAAACAAACAAAGATAAGTATTTGAATTGTCATTACTTGCATATTTTATTGTTTAAATAATATTGTTCAATAATGTATATACTGATGTTCCTAGAATTAGGTTGTGTATTATGCATATTAGAATAGTTGCATTGATGAACAGTATACTACTAATATGCATGGGTAAGTGGCCTATGGCACTGTACAACATTCCATTGCTACTTATCTAGAATGAAACCTCTTTGCTGACATGTTGGGAGTTGTGCACACTCTTAACAATGTTCTAGTAGAGACTGGAAGGCATCTAGAAAGTTGTGGAACATGGATGAATGTTGTATTGAAGCATTGGCTAAGATAATTGCATGACTGTATGACATATTTCTTTATGTGTAAGAATTTGTCTGAAAATTATAAGATGTTTCTAAACATGCATTTTAACTTGTTTTGTAGGAAAGACCGTATACCTTCACCTACAAAAGAAGGACTACAACATTTGTTCAAGCAACAAAATTATCTATTGAAGATATTGAAGTTCCCAGGATATGGGAAGAATGCCATGATCTGTCAATCATGAAGAACGATGTTTGGGATGCGGTCCCAAGAGCTGAAGGGAAGTCTATTGTGACTTCCAAATGGAACTATCAGATCAAGCATGCTGCAGATGGCAGCATAGAGAAATATAAAAGTGATGAAATAGAAGATACACCAAATGGATTTCAAGACAGCTTTCTTGAATGGTGTAGTCATATATGTGTGCAGAACTTGGGGATGATGCACTATTTGTTTTTGGAATGAAGGTGTGGCAGAGTACAGATGGAATCTTCCTTGGACAAGGGAAGTATGCAATAGAGATCCTGAAGAGATTCGGGATGATGGACTACAAGACTATGGCCACACCTATGGAATCGAACCTGAAGCTTCTGTGTGATGCTCCATCTGATCTAGTTGATTATGGGCTCAAGTACGATGCGAATCAAAAGTTTAACCTGCAGGGTTATGTTGATTCAGATTGGGCATGCAGTGCTACAGATAGGAAGAGCACTTATGGGTGTTGCTTCAGTATGGGATTAGGTGTGATCTCTTGGTTTAGCAGGAAGCATCCTGCATAGCACTGAGTACAGCCGAAGCAGAGTATGTTGTGACGGATGAGAAGGTTGAAAATGTATTGACCAAGCCATTGGCCAGAGTGCAGTTTGAGTACTTCAGAGAGAGGCTTGGTGCACTTCAGATCAAGGTTCCTTCCAAAGGGAAGTGATGAGTCCGGAAGATGCATATGCACATGATATTTTCTGACATGGTTGATATGTTCTCCCTTGGTCGTGATGTAATTGCTGAGCCATTTTTCACATGGTGGTAGATGTGTTCTCCCATGGTGAAAAAGTAAGGGTTGGAGCCTTCCCCGAATGGTGGTAGATGTGTTCTCCCATGTCGGTGGTGTAAGTGTTGGATGATGTGCACCTAGGCTATGCTTCGTGGACGATGAGATGATCTGTAGAGGACGATGCTATGATGATCAGGAGGATCATGGATGATGAGCATCAGGACGATGCTCCAGTTACTGCTCTGTATATGCATCAAGATGATGCTAGATATGATCAGTTGGATCATTTATATGTATATGTATGTACGCATCATGTTGGATGTTGGATATGATCAGTTGGATCATTTGTATGTATTTTGTATATGCATCGTGTTGGATGCTTGGACCATGTATCTATATATGTATTAGGTGGATACATTGTATGATCAGGAATATCATGTATGTTGATATGTATCAGGTATGATCAGGTGGATCATGTATTTGTATTTGTATCAGGTGGATACACTGTATGATCAGGTGGATCATGTATGATGATATGTATCAGGTAGATACTGAATTGTATGATCAGGATGATCATGATGATGAGCTTCAGGATGTTGCTCCAGATGATATGTACCAGGATGGTACAGTGATGATGATCAGTGTGATCATGAGCATCAGGATGATGCTTTGTGCAATGATGATCCATTGGATCATGAGTATCAGGTTGATACTTGGAGGTCAGAGATGATATGTGGTAGGTTGTGCAAATAGCATGTAATCAGTCCTGGGAGATCTTGCCGGTCGTGTTGCGGCACATAAATGTTCCTGGGATACTCTTTCCGGTATTACTATGTAGTATGTAATCAGTCCTCAGATATCTGATAGGTTGAGCTGTGTGCTCATAATCAGTCCTGGGATGAGGTATTACTACGGAGACATGTAATTAGTCCTGGAGATCCGAGAGGTTGAGCTGTGTGCTCGTAATTAGTCCTGGGATGCTCTTTAGAGATCTTGTCAGTCGTGCTGCGGCACATAAATGTTCTTGGGATGCTCTTTAAAGGTTTTGTCTATCCACATGTAATCAATCCTGGAGATCCGAGAGGTTGATCTGTGTGCTCGTAATAAGTCCTAGGATGCTCTTTAGAGATCTTGTCGGTCATGTTACGGCACATAAATGTTCCTGGGATGCTCTTTAAAGGTATTGTGGAGGCAATGCATGTAATCAGTCCTGGGAGATCTTGCCGGTCGTGCTTAGGCACATAAATGTTCCTAGGATACTCTTTTCGGTATTGTATCCGCACATAAAATTAGTCCTAAGAGGCCACCTCTATCAGACCGTTCACACAGATGATGAAGACCTACAGGTGGTGGGCCTACATCCAGTATGAAAAAGGACTGGCTCTGTAGAACTTCCTATGACGAGTAGATTCAGAGATTGATTGAGATAGCAGCAGCAGTGACAATGATGATGACTCGATGACAATTATCCAGTGACGATGATCCAGAGAAGATGACTTGTGCTAGAAGACCTGTGTCGAGAAATAACTTCCTAGTTAAGAGGGAGTGTTGATGTATATGTAACTTCGGAATGTATTTCACATATATGTATATTGTATTCCTATAGAGATGTTATTATTCCTCTATACGGAAGTGTTGTCATTTATATTGTAAGTGTCGTAACTTATACTTGATGGGTTATTAGACCACCTTGTTGGGGTCGGCCCTATATAAGTCATGTGGGTCAAAGGGTTATTAGGCCACCCTATTGGGGGTCGACCATGTGGGTCAAAGGGTTATTATACCACCGTAGTAGGGGTCGGCCCAGTCAACATTATGTTAAGTGGTTAAGTTGAGGCCGACCTAGTTGAGTAAAGGTCAAGTCAAGTTAGTGTATAAATAGAGAGTGTGTCTCTCTCATTTTACACATTCTATTCTCTCACTCACACTTGGGAGAGTGGTGCACTTGTGGAGGAGGATGCTCTGCTGCTAGGAAGACTATCTCTTGTATTCTGGTTGTATCATTGCTCTATCTATCTCTGAGGAATTTATTGGGGTTTTTCACCTTTATGGTTTTCCCCAAGTAAACTCTGTGTCTCTTGTGTGATTGCATTATTGTGTCCATGATTGATATGCTGTAGATTTGTTGCACATGTTGTTCTCTCAGTTAAGATCCTAGATCAGATTGAAGTAAATTCTGAAAATTTAACACTTGCTACTTTGGGCAACTGATTCATCTCATCTACAATTGCCTCTCTTATTCACCATAACATTATCCATGGAAAATTGGTACCTGTGTAACTTGAGCATCATGTCAAGGATGTCCTTGATTTCCTTCCAACCCTTATTTTATCCATCCTTCCCACTTTACTCCTACTGAGTTTTATCTCAACCATTTTTAAATGAATGAAAACTTGAGGATGAGGATTTGAATTTATCATCTGAGTTGCAGGAATTAATATAGGAGGGTGGTGAAATAGGTAGGTTACGCATGCCTTCAATATGTTGTCCTTGCATTTAGCATAGTTTCCTAATGATAGATAATTCTTGTTATTTTGTTTCCATGCAGCCGAGTCGTCCCCATTCCTCATCAAGGTGTGTTCATTAGCCTTAGCACTTGTGAGTGTGTGGTTTAAAAATACAGTGAGAGAGAAAGAAATATATTTTATATTAACATCCAAATATGACCAAATGGGGTCAATGAGAATTCCAATTGCATCATCATCAAGTACAAAGACTAGTCATCAAAGTTCCAATTGGAATGCATGAGAAAGTAGCCCAAAAAAATCACACAAATATGTTTTGCATTTTTTATGTTTGTATCATATGTTTGTTATTGTATTTCTTTTGTATTAGCCAAATCATCTTCTATATTTATTTTATATTGTGAAATTTCCTATTTGGATACATAAGTTCTTGGATTGTAGTGATCATTGATTTTTATTATTGTAACGTTTATGTATCTGTAAAATTTGAAGGTTTATGGTTTTAGGTTTATCAAAATCCAACCAGTAAGTGAAGAAGGATTCCTCACTCTTGGTCAAGATGGAAATATTCAGCTGGGATATGGAAAACCAACAGTCTGGATGGATGAGACCATAATATTGTTTGTTGAGTTAGGGGAGATGCAATATTCAGGCAAGTTTGTTCTCTACAACTTCGACTCAAACATTATTTGGCAAATTTTTGCATCTACAATGGACACACTACTACTAGTACAAGAATTGACACAATATTTAAACCTAACCAGTTGTAATTCTTCTACAAATGTATATATACGCTGTTAATTTCTCAAAATTATGCAAAATCTAGAATCTCTAATGATTGAATTGAATTATAGTATCCCTTAAGAATATTTCAATTATTCATACTCACTAGGGCACAAGAAAATCTATGTGATTGGTTCTGTGGTTGCTTTCCTTAATCTGTTTGGAATTTTTATCATTAACTATGGTGAGCCCCTCATAAATTGATATGTATAGATCTTAAAAGGTAGCAGATAAAGTGATTTTATTACATGAGGAGTGTCTCCAAGGAAATTATGATATGGTTTATAAACTACAAATTGCATGCTCAACTGTGCAACCTACTTCTCAGTGCCAAAAGGTAATTTATGTTGAAGTTTTTGCTACATGAGATCATTCCTAGTAATAGAATAGAAATAAGTTGTCAATTTTTTGTTGATTAACATGTCTCTTTCCCATCCTGTGCTCAAGGGACTGTTTTTATCTTATGGGAATATTTGATACTAACTCAACCAATTTTGGCCATGCTTGAGGTGGTTGCATAAGAAGGATCAACTTTTCATATTCACCTCTTCCAATAATGAGCAACATTAAAACAACTTACCACCAGTTGGCACTACAAAGATCCTACACAGATTTTCCAGGTGAACAACTATTCTTTCTCCCTAGGGATTGAGTTATTTTTTTTATTATTTATTTATTTTTTAATAAAGATGAATTCAGTGCACCTTATGTTTTTTGTAGTATGATGAATTCTAACTAGTAGCTCCACATGTAGTAGAGCAAGTGATGTTATTTCACGAGGAGTGCCTCCAAGGCAATTATGATATGGTTTCTAAACTACAAATTGCATGCTCAACTGTGCAACCTGCTTTTGATCAATGCCAAAAGGTGATCTATGATGAATTTTTTTTTATATGAGATCATGCATAGTAAAAGAATAGAAATAAGTTGTCAATTTTTTGTTGATTAACATGTCTCTTTCCTATCATGTGCTCAAGGGAATTTTTTTTTCTTTTGGGTATATTTGGTACTAACTTTGACCGATTTTGGCCATGCTTGAGGTGGTTGCATAAGAAGGATCAGTTTTTCATTTTCATCTCTTCCAGTAATGTGCAAATTCAAAACAACTTACCACCAGTTGGCACTACAAAGAGCCTACAAATATTTTCTAGGTGAACAACTACTCTTTTTCCCTAGGGGTTGAGTTAAGGTCACTATAATGTTCCATATCCTATATGTATGTACAATATTAAAAACTGTCTTGGACAGGAAATATTTGATCTAAAAGTTAAAATCTTAGTACAAGGAAGGTTCTTCCCATCAGGTAAGTCATCAGATATGATTTTGACATGTTTGTTCTGCGATTTTGTTGCGTTGTTTGTTGGAACTACAAAGATCCTACACAGATTTTCCTGGTGAACAACTACTCTTTTTCCCTAGGGGTTGAGTTATTTATTTATTTTTCAATAAAGATGAATTTAGTGCACCTTATGTTTTTTGTAGTGTGATGAATTATCGCTAGTATCTCTTCACATGTAGTAGAGAAAGTGATGCTATTTCACGAGGAGAATATAAAACTATTCTCGAAGCAGAGATGAGCTCAATAAGGTTTAAGTACTCTTTTATTCCTAGGTGTTGAAGATGGTTGTAAATTTTTAAATGCATGTCTATTTCTTAAAATATTGTTAATAAATTTAACATTTCATGGTTCATTGATTTCTACAGGACTTTGCAGTAGGATTTAAATGGTTGTTTATTTGCTTATATATTATTTACTCATCAAAATTATTTCTTTGATGATTTATGCGGGTCTTGGTGATGGACATGCATCTCGTGGACAACTCTTATCAAGTTGTATGGGCGAATGGATCTGGCGAAAGGACAATTATAAGGTAAGGGTTTTGACGTATTTTTTAAAGTGGGTTTTGACATGGTTTTCTCCTTCTGCTTTCCAAGTTCTCCAGTTATTTTAGTGTTTAGAAGATCCATCTTGAAATGCATCAAATATATAATTATTTTATGTTTGGGGATCATAATTAGCATTTTGAATTTTGGTTTCTATTTTTTAATTGATGCTTACTAGTGAAGGATAATAGGCATCCATTGTGTTGAAATACCACTCTTAGGTCAATACCATAGTCATCACACACTAAGACAAAAGTTTTAGTGAAATCAAACATGGTGAAAATTAGTTGTACCACTACGGAGAAAGGGTTCTCTAGGAACCAATATTTTGCTAGTGCAAGGAGTAATCAACTCAATAAGGTCTTATATTAACAAGAATGGCTTAACAATTTCATGGCCTAGCACAGCTAAGGACTCCATACTTCGAATCGTGGATCCCTCCCTCAAAGAATAAGATGAACTGGAATCCTTTGGAAACCCAAGGTTGTTTCCCATAAAAATGTTGCATAAGGACATTCAAGTACTAAGTAGCAGGGGGGGGGCTAATGGGAAGGGAATCCTCCTCATGTCTTTTAGTCTTAGTGTAAACTCATACTCTTCCAAAGCTGCGATGATCAAGTATGAATCTGACTACAATCCCCACAATTATCACCCATTTCACATGGTCTTTTCTCATGCAAAGGATGTAAGTACAAGGGACCCAGAAGGTCACAAATACTTGGATTGTTGTAATTATCCAAATAACTAAGAGGGGGGGTGAATCAGTTATTTGAATTGTATTTTCTTGTGCTTAAAAAACTTGAGTCTTTTACAATCTTTATTACTTCTCACAGATGTTAATGCAGCAAATGTAAAACATAAATGATAATCGTCAATCATAAACATAATAGAGACAGAGAAGGTTATTCATGAGGAAACCCATAAAGGGAAAAAACCTCTTCTTCTTAAGATGTCAGGCAAGCATCAACTTCTCTACATCATTTTTCTTTGAGCACATACTCAAATGAGGCTACAACCTCAGTTTACAAGCAACTACTTGTAGAGAGAACCAACTCTCTAAATTATCTTGCTACAACAGGATGGAAGCACCCACTTCCACTTGTACAGGCTTCAACTTATACACAAAACCCTAGAACCACCCTTCCACCCCTTTATAAAAATTCAATCAGTTAATTACAAATCACTTGTTCAAATATGCCAATGCTTACCCTCTCTATCTATGCTTTGTTTTGTTACAGCTCATTATCTGCGGTAATTGAGATTCAGTTCTTCAACAGTCAACTTCCATTCTTATCTGGTCATCTTTGAATTTATGAGCATTCTCTTCTTCACAAATTCGAGCCACGTTTTCTTTTTCTTTTGTATTTTCTTCTTAGGTTAATAATTGTAGCTTTTACTTCAAACAACCACCACTCATCTCCATCCTCTCTCACTTTTAAGTTCTGATCAATTGCTTTATATAGATACTGAAAATATATGCCTCGGTCTCTTTAACTTCCAGGCCTCCAAATTCGATAACTGACCCAAAAAAAACTTCTTGTCTTTATAAATGTTGGAAGATCAATTAGCACACGTTGTAACTGTCTATTTAAACAATATACAAGTGTTTAGATGCGTTTTCTGCCACTTAAGCTTTACCAAAACAGTTCTTTTGATATCCATTAAAAAATCCTTTTATTTTATTGATGAGTAGACTATGTTATACTTCTTAAGATTCCCGCAAGATGTTTTATAAATCTTAATGATGCCCTCATATGCCCACAATGGCTCATACTTATCCCTCATATGCCTGCAGGGACTCCTCCTTTAGCCCACAAGAATTCCCGCAGCCTTCATATTCCCATAGTGGCTCACCATATGCCCACAAGATGCTCACAGGGGCTCACCATGTGCCCACAAGAATGCCCACAACATTCATATGCCCGCAGGGGCTCACCCTATGCCCGCAGAGGCTCATCATGTACCCACAAAAATGCCCGCAAAATTCATATGCCCACAAGGTATCACCCTATGCCCACGGGATGCCCGTAAGGGCTCATCATATGCCCGCAGGGGCTTACCATATGCCCGCAGGGGCTCACCATGTGCCCACAAGGATGCCCGCCACCTTTTCTGCTTTCCAACCATCAATGACAACTGAATCATAATTCCAACATGGATTTCCTTTCTTCTTACTCAAAAGATGGCCATGAGAATATTTTGAATACATTAGCCCAACAAGCATAGAATCTGACACTCAACTCTAGAGATTTCTACAATGAAAAATTTATTGTCTTTGCATAGCATCTAACAAGGTTGTTTTGCTATAAAATGATGATAGAAACTAGAAGAAAAAACTATAAAGCAAGAACAAAAATAATAAAAATGAAGAATCCAAATAGAGAATGTTGGCTACTAAGTTAGCTAATGGAATTTATCACTCAAATAACCCTAGTACATTCACTTTCATAAGATATTAAGCATAGAAATCCAAACTATTTATCATATAAACATAGATCATGACTGATAGTTATCATGTCTATTCATGAACAATATATCATTAACATTTAACTTATCTCATTAATAATACTAAAACACAAGAAGTAGAAAAAAATATTGAAATAAAACCCCAACTCACAAAAACAACACGATTTACCATTGAAACATAATATGACTCAGTATAATTTAGTATGACATGTGAAAGCTAATCTAGAATAAACATCCCATCATTAAAATTTGGTATAATTATCAATTATGCTATCAAAGAAAGCACACCACAGAAAAAGAAGTACAAGGTTTATATCGGGAAAAACCTCTTATGTGAGGGAAAAAGCCACTTCAAAAATATAGTACTTGGTTGCAAATATAGTATTGAAATCCTCCCATTGTGCTTAACCAAGAGAAAATTCAAAATAGTAATAGGGATACAACCATATATCTAAGTCCATCTACTATTTCTATATAAGCATATCACTTAACCAAGTTAATAAATGACTACGAAAGTGGCCGAACTTTTGTTTATATTAATAAAAAGTTCAAAGGTGCTCTATGAAATTCACACCCTTGTCACTAGTGATAAACTTGGACAATATATTTTGGAGACATTTAAACTACTTCATCCATTGCTTTAAGGTTGGTTTCCACTTCAAAACCTTGAGTATGCATGGGGTTCCAGACTACTTATAACTTGTGGCCAGATGCAATTTCTGTGGGATTTTGACAGAAGAGTATCCCTTATTGCAAATTGTAGCTAAACAAAGGCAGTTATGTTCAGTTGTTCATTCCCCGAGGACATTTCACTGATGCCATCAGATTGCTTGTGGTGCCTGACCTCTTAGGGCCTGTTGTAATGCTTCTCCGTGAGCTTAAAAGAAGTGCAATTTCAAAAACAACATTTGCTCCAAGTTATCGATAAGTAGTTTTGAGTTTTAGTCCTATACAGTTAATCTCTTTGTTAACTATTTGTCTCAGTAACTCTTTTAACGTAAATTATGTTTTCCATCCAAGATTTGGAGTGTATTCACTTGCATTTTTAAGAGTACTCAATTCATTTCCCTTTTAATTTCTTGTTTCTATGGTCCACGTTGACCATTATTCATTACAAGCTATAAGGAGTAGTATGCCTTGTTTCTTGTTTATGTTCCCAGCATATGAAGGTGTTGATGGTTAACCTATAACCTTTTGTATGCCTTCTTATCAGCATGTGGATGAGCACTGATTTTGAGATCAGTTTGTTGTAGTTGTAACACCTTTTGCATGTGTATTTCTTATTGACATGTGAGTGTTTCCAGCATTTCTAATTTTAGTATGAGATTAGCATACTTTTATGACTATTTTTAGTACTTTTCTTGTGGCTTATTTTAGTATATGATAAATGTGTTTAGTGCTTCTTTTGGAGGTTTCAAATCTATTTTAACATTGGTACTATTTTTGAAGGTTTTTTGAATATTCTTCATCAAGCCACAGTTAATAAGCATTGCTACAGGGGTTCCAGATTGCTGGTAATAAGCATTGACGGTAATTTTTTTTAAACTTCTAGGTATCATCAATATAGAGACGCACATTTGTCGCAAGTATAGCAAAACCGTCGAAAGTTCTACCTTTGTTTGTTCTATTCGACGAACATTCGTCGATCTTTGCGACGGAACATCGTCGCAAGTATAGCAAAACTGTCGCAGGGCCTGCCTTCTTTTGGTATGTTCATCGAACGTGCATCGATACTTGCGAAGGAACATCGTCGCAAGTGTAGAAAAACTCTCTCTCTGTTCGAAGAAAAACCGTCTCTAGAGAGACGGTTTTGCATCGAAGCAAATTATCAAAAACATCGGACGTTCTACCTTCATTTCTTCTGTTCGACGAACGTTCGTCAATACCTGCAACGAAACAACATCGCAAGTATAGCTAAACCGTCATAGTGTCTGTTTCTTTTGGTCTGAATTCACCGAACATGCGTCGATACTTGCGATTGAAAATCGTCACAAATATAGCAAAAACCTCTCTCTAATCGACGAAACACCGTCTATATAGTGATGTCGTTTCTTCGATATAGGGACGATTTATAGAAAATGAATAAAAAAAATCGATTTCAAGACCACCTTATAGAAGACACATGGCCAACTGTTTTCGTCTCTATTGCGACAGCTTTCCAAGTTCGGCGTTATATCCACGAAACAGGTTCCACGAACAAAGGAGACCCTAATCATTGAAATTGAGACGAAAAACGTGGAAATAATAATGAAAAACCTTGGCAAAATTCGTCATATGTACTAGTGTGCAACCAGTCAACAAAGACCTCATCTCTTTGACTATAGTATATTCAATTGCCATTGTTTCATCTAGAAGTAATATGTTAGGGTTGTAAGACATGACCAATCTCTTCAGGGCCAATATTTTGGTGGGGTTCCCTACCACCCTTATATTCGGTGAGATGCACAACATTAAGGATCCTTCATTGAGGGGGTGTGTGCTCTTTAGGCCCCCTTGATGGGATTTTGTTTTCCTCTTCTCACATCTAAACCAGCCTGATACCTGTCTATTGCCATAATAGAACGTTGACCTCTGAATCAGTATGAACCTCCAATTTGTTTCAAAGATGGATCCCTATTTGTACTTCCAGAACTAGGAAAAGTTACAATACGAGGTCTAAAGTGGTATCTAGGAGACCTCAGGACGGGTATCTGTGTAAGACACTTAAACGGTTCAACAATGTGCTCTTCAAGAGAAGTCGAGTCTCTTAGGTAGGGAGGGTTTAAACCAGAATTCGGAAAAGGGGAAAAAGAAAAGTGCAATGAAGTCTATGGATACGATTGTGGAGATGGGGGAGAAGACACCAGAAGTGGGAGAGGGGAAAGGGATGAGGGACTTCCAACATATATGAACTTTGTGGGAACAACTATTCATATTACACCTATAAAAAGTGCATTTGGGGGAGTCAGCAATGAAACCAAACACAAAGAGGGGGAGAGGGAGGTGAAACATGTTGATACCGATATGGGAAAAGAAGGTTGGTGGATGACAATGTCTCTTACTAATGGACAGTATGAACTGTATACGGGCTGTGATGGACTGAAAATCAAGTTCTAAAAAAGACTCAAAGTCCTAAAATATGGACTAGAAAAAGGTATGGAAGGATCATATGGTGAAGGTACTTGATGGGGGAATACAGGGGTATACAACGAGCACTAGCAAATTATGACCCAAAATGCGACGATAAAATCCGACAAAAAGGACTGTGTCGTCGGATTTCACCTTGAAAATTACAAATTTTGATTAATTTAATTTTAATTGATAGAAGGGTCAGTCGGATATCAGACAACTATTGTCGGATATTCGATAACAGTTGTCGTATTTTCGACAACTTCGACGATGCTCAAGTTTTTGGATATCCGACATGTATTTTATAACAATGACTATGCTAAAGTGGTCGGATATCCGACATGTATTTCATAACGGTAACTATGATAAAGTGGTCGGATATCTGAAATGTATTTCATAACGGTAACTATGTGGAGGTCGTCGGATATCCAACGAACATTATATTTTAAAATCTATAAATTTTGAAACATTCCGACATGTTTTCTATACAAGCGACGGTTTGCGGAAACTATTTTATTCTTCGATGGACTATTTTCCGTAAAAGAATACATAATTATTTCTATTGTTTTTGTGATTAAAAATAGCGAAGTGTGGAGCTTGATTTTCTAAGATCGATAATCTTCATTCAAGCTCTTTATGAGAAAATGTCAAATAGCAAGATTCCTGATCCAGACGAACAAAATCGACAATTGCATGCTAGATTGTGGGATGGACTGAAAAGAAAGGGTGATGGGAAATGTTATTGTCCATGTAGTCAATGCAGGGGCTTTAAGAGGAAAAGAATAAAGATCACAACAGCTAGAAAACATTGTAGGGAACATGGACACGCTGAGGGGGGACATGAATATTGTCCATTTGTAAGTTTTGCATTATATATGTTTTTATATTGATTGATTTTGTAAATGTATGTATTATTTTAATATTTCTTATATTAACTTTTATCTATTGATGGTTTCATGTAATTATAAAGGAAAGACATCCTACGCCATATCGTCCGGAGGAAGTGCTTTCAGAACAAGTACCAGAGGAACATGGAGCTATGAATAATGGAGAACAAGTTAATGATCATATTGAAGAAGATGATCATACTGATAACATAGTTGAAGATGATGGTACAAATACTTTGATCCATGATTCATTTAATGTTAGAATGGATGATGATCATCATCATCATTTTGATGATATTCATGATTTACCTCTTCTTGAGAAGGCATACGAACACCTTTATGAGGGCTCCAACATAAATCTTCTCTCTTCTATATTGTTGATAATGAACTTGAAGGTTATGAATGGTCTTTCAAACATATCAGTCACACGGATGTTAAGGTATGTAATATATTCCATCACATAATATATATGATCGCACTAAAGGTTATCATCGTTCGTCTAATAATTTTATTGTTAATTCATCAGTAAAATTAATATGAATGAAATGTGTTTCATTAATATTATTTATATATTATATGAACTTGATTTTTATTTTAATTTGTTGTATCTTGATAGATGAATTTTTGTTACCACCGTCAAATATTTTACCTTGCACTATCGAGATTTATCAGCCATCATGAAAGAAATTGGAATGCAGTATGAAGCAATTCATGCATGCCCCGATGACCATGTTATATATTATAATCAGCATGAATTTGCAACAAAATGTCTGGAATTTCATATCAGTAGATATCGAATAGATCAAGTAACAAAAAAGGTGCCTCGCAAGGTTCTTCGTTATATTCCCATTATTCCACGTTTGCAACGACTGTTCAAGTGCAAAAACATAGTGCAATTTATGGATTACCATGCACGGAACATAAGTCAATATCACATTATTTGAATGCCTGCAGATGGATCTACATTTAGAGATATGGAGGAAAAATGGCCTCACTTTAAAGAAGAACCTTGTAATCTTAGGATTTCTTTAGCAGCAGATGGTGTCAATCCATTTGCAGAGATGAGATCCGTTTACTCGGTGTGGCCTAAATTTGTTATCAACAATAACAGTCCTCCATGGCTGTCAATAAAAAGGGAGCACATAATGTTGTTAATGATTGTTCCAGGTATATTGTGTCTACAGCTTTTTTTTTAATGTAGTGGCATCTCATTTGTCGTATTTTGTTGCATAATGTCATATATATATTTTATTTTTCTCTTGTGCATGATTTATATATCTAAATGGTATTCATAATTATATATTTTATATGTTCAAATCAATCAGGTAAGTACCAAGTTCAAGATATGAATGTATATATTGAACCTCTTATTGACGAGCTACTAAAGTTATGGAATGGCATCACTATGTATGACGTATCTAGACCAATACGACAAAGGTAATTTCAATTCCATGCAATGATTGTATGGAAAATACATGATTCCTTAGGGTTAACCCATTTTTGCGGTTTCTAATTATAAGTTCCACTTTAATTGCATTTAATTTTATGAACTAGTTAATATACTACGCATGCATTTTTTTTAAATAATCCATTCATTTTGTATATAATTATAATTGACATAGACATTCCATCTCTTTATGTAGGTCTTCAAACAAAGGGAAAATTTGCATGTCCAATTTGTGGTCCTAAGATCAAACCTCGTCGTTCAAAAATCTTAGGAAATGAGGTGTTTGATCAGTATAGGCACTTCCTCTCTAAGAATTACAGGTATCGAAGTACCGAAAAACATCTGTTCAATGGGAAGCAAGAGACTGCATTAAAACCGTAGAGAATGACACCTCACCTATGGAAGTTGCAATATAATAGAAATCGTCAATGTACGTATGAATCATCGTATATGAAATGTTATGTATTTTTTTTATTGTGTGTTGTTTACTGTAATTGACATTGATTTCTGTAATTTCTTTATAAACTATGATTCATGATGGTCGTCGTGATCATGAAGGAATTAATGGGATTCCACAAGGAATAAAAATTTATCCTAAACAATTCAGTAGGTTTCCCTATTATGATCACCTACAAATTGCTCATATGTTTGATACAATGCATATCGGAAAGAACGTGACTGAAACATTATGGCGAATATTGGATGGAAGGAGTGAGAAAGAAAAAATTGTCAAAATTTGCAAAGACATTCAAGAAGGAAACCATGCAATGAAATACGTCATTCACTTTCATAGCAATGGAGACCAAATTAATATAAACTCACTTCCATGGATGTTAACGGAGCAGCAAAGTAATGTTGTAAAAGAATTCATGCAAAAAATTAAATTTCCCACCGGATTTTGTGCAAACATGAAGAATATCATAACAAAGAAAGGTGATTTTGCGAGGGTGAAAATGCATGATTGGCATGTCTTCATGAAGTTAATCATTATGGTATGCATATAATTATTTTTTTTTATTCCAGTGAATATTGTTGGTATTTTGTTTTTCTACTCTTTGTTTAAAAAATGAAACGATTTGTATATTGTTACAGTGTGTTCTAACTCTGTCTCTCCCCGACAACTATTACAACAATGTCAAACAAGTTATATATAATCTCAGGAAATACATGAGGTAAGTAGCGATTTTTTTCATGTGCTTAATGTTTGTTTAATTCATCGTAGAACTTATATTTTATTTTTGTGCACTAATTCATGTTATGTAATATAATGTTTTTTTGTTAAATCTCATGATTGGGTTGCGTCACTTGTAGATGGTTGTCATCTAAATAAATCCATAAAGAAGATATAAAATATTGAAGGAGAGAAATTCCTCGTCTCATGTGTGAAATGCAAAAGCATCTACCTTCGGCATTTTTCAATGCGCAGGAACACTACCTCATACACCAAGTTGAGGAGATTGAATTGTGTGGACCTATGGACTCAAGGTCCATGTGGATGGTTGAGAGACACTTGAAATTTATGAAGGGTTTGGTTAGACAATGAGCACGTGCTAAGGATTCTATGATGGAGGGATATATGGTATACCAAAACATGTTGTATATTAGTGAATATCTTCCTAAATTAACGTCAAAGATCAATTTACGTTGCATTTGTGATCTGAACTCCAATAACAATTTCGAAGGGGAGTACCCGAAGGGGAAAGGTAGATCGAGGAAGGTGAAAGGTAATATAACACATTTGACTGTTGATTTTTATGTATATATATCATACATATTCTATTTTTATATTCAATATATTGCATCAATCAAGAGTGTATACTTTGTTAAGTGAATATACATTTGTGTTGAATTTTAATTTTATGTTAGATTTTCATCATTTAATTCAATAGATCTAGGATCTTATTTGAAAGAACAACATGTACAGCATATCAAGCATAAGAGACAAGAGACACAAAACATTTCACCGGGGAAAACCAAGAAGGTGAAAAACCCCGCAACTTCCTTAGAGATAGAATAAGCATCAATACAAGGATCACCATGATCAAACCCAAGAGATAGATATCTTCAGCGGCATTCTCCTCCTCCACTTGTGCGCACCCTCCTCTTCTCTCACTAATGTGAAGTGAGTGAATAATAGAATGTATAAAATGAGAGAGACACACTCTCTATTTATACACTAACTTGACTTGACCTTTACTCAACTAGGTCGGCCCCAACATAACCATTTAACATAATGCTGACTGGGCCGACCCCTCTAGGGTGGTCTAATAACCCTTTAACCCACATGACTCATACAGGGCCAACCCCATCAAGGTGGTCTAATAACCCATCAAGTATAAGTTATGGCACTTACAATATAACTTGCGACACATGCAAGTACAACTAACGACACTTCCAATCGGAGGAATAATATCTCCGTTGGGGATACAATAAAGTACAAATACAATATACAGGTGAATATCTTCTGAAGTTACAAATACATCAACATTTTATTGTCATCAAAAAGTTGGTCAAGAGTGGGATGCACTTCATTTATACATCGCAAACAATCTTGACTGGATGAAGATATGGATTGAACAATGTGAAAAAACTGGTGATGGAATATCATGGGAAGGTGTGGCTTCATTGGTTAAAGCAACACATTGCAATGGATATACCAATCTTACACAAAGGGAAATCGATTTAGCATATGGTTTAAAAGATAAGCAGGTAAGCATATTAATCAACCACACTATTTATTTTTTTGCAAACATATTGATGTACATGTTGATTTTTTTCCCTGTATAGCATAAACATGCACTTAATAATAAATATTGGATCATTATGTAATCTTTTCGTGTATGGATTGTTGTAGGTAAAAGAGCATAAGGTTATGTGGTGTAATGGTTGTAGATATCGCATCAAAACATTGGATGAAATGAAGAAAACATCAGATTGTGGGATATCTGCAGTCTTTGAGGTGACCAATGTTTCCTCTAGAAGTGACAGACATCCAGAACTTTCAGAAAATTGACACAATGGGTATCTAGAAGATATTCTTCAGTGTAACTTTAACTTCTTCAAGGTAGTTCTGCTCGTTGTTAAATGGTATAGGTTACGATTGAATCAACGTGATCCTAATAAAACTATTATTGAACATGATAATGGATTTACCATGGTAAATACAAGGTTGTTTGATCGAGGAACGGAGCCCTATGTTATTCCAATCCAATGTGAATAGGTATTTTACACTGAGGTTTCAGGTAGAGCGAGTTGGTCATTTGTTGTGAGACACGATCCAAAGGGAAGGTCGGTAAAGTATATGGTAGAGGAAGGTAATGAAGAGGGTATCAAAGAAGAAAACAATGTTGAAGATGATCAAAATGAGTTAGATGATCATGTTCCAGAAGAATATTTCAAAGAATTAGTTGAATCAGGTGATGTAGCAGACAATGTCCATGAAGATGATATCGACGATGACATGATGATCGTAACTGACATTGATGACGATGATGATATGGCCAATACTTGCAATGTTGACTCTGGATCGGATGATATAGATGGTGACTTGGATGAAGAAGATTATGAATTCCATTGAAGTGTACGATGTATGCAGTAATATATCTACTCTATATATTTTGATTTAATATTGCGATAGAAATATTGAATTTTATTGGTACGTATAAATAACGGTTTCTTAGTTTTTTTGGCATTTTCCTGTATGTTGGCATATGTTATAATTAGAAACATGGCTTCTTATAAAGTATGACAAAAAACACATTTAATTTTTTTTACATAGATTTTGTCGGGTTATGGGAATTGAGAGTGATTTGAGGGGGGGAGGGGCCATAATAGCTTCCACCTTCACGTGGTTAGCCTTGCTTAGCAGAGAATATTAAATTATTCTCGAAACAAAGAGAAGCTCAGTAAGGAAATGCACAATTATCATGCTAACTCAAATGGCATGCTTGATCATGTACTACACGGGTCCAACGTTGAATTTTTTTAAATCTGTGCTGGCTTGGACTAAAATTTGGCATGGTTAGACCTGACCCATGAATTGACAGTGTGGGAGGGTTTCCAGACTCAAGCATGACTAACACTAACAATTCGAGCATTAAAAACCATACCTATAGATTAATTAATGTGCTACATGGGGCCAACGTTGAATTTTTTTAAATATGTGCTGGCTTGGACTGAAATTTGGCATGGTTAGACTAGATGCATGCATTGACGGTGTGGGATGGTTTCCAGACTCAAAAATCATCATCATCATCATTGTCGTCATTGTCATCACCCTCATCCTCATTAACATCTTCATCATCATCATATTCTTCATGATCATCATCATATTCAGCATCTTCATGATCATCGTCGTCATCGTCATCATCATCATAATCATCATCAACGTCATCACCACCATCATCATCATCATAACCATCTTCATCATCATCATCTTCATCATCATCATCATCATTATCATCATCGTCATCATCATCATCATCATCATCTTCATCATCATCATCATCATCGTTATCACCATTTTCATCATCACCATCATCATCATCCTCATCCTCATCATCATCCTCATCATCATCTTCATCATCATCGTCGTCATCATCATCATCATCATCATCATTGTTGTTGTAGGATATCCGACGCAGATACCTAGAAAGACCGACGTCATTTGGTGTTGATGGTTTGGCGAGCTCATCGGATTCTTTTGAAGGGGGTGTCGGATATCCTACCGAAATTACATTATAAGAAGTCTGATATCCGATGCCTCTTGTCGTTGCTACGAACATAATAGTAAATAATTAATAATAAACATAATTAATTGTACTTAAATATGAGAGGGCATGACCTTTCATTCACAATGCCCAAGCCTTATTTAATAGGCGGGTTATCAACCATTGTAATCATCTTTTATCTATCCTATCATCAATATATATTATTATTATGGCTTATTTGGTTTACCAAGTCTTTTGGTAAATATTATTTAATGAGCGAATAATTATTTGCTTCATTTGGTATCATAGCCTCGTTGGTTGATCCAGCCTTTGGCCATATTATCAGACTTTGATTGATTTGTGGCTTTTGGCCTCACTCC